>CM035591.1:23559499-23599784 GCA_020423425.1 Chrysopa pallens | reverse complement strand
ATCGCATGCATGTACGGCGTTTTACTTTAGCCACCACAATCTATTATTATTAAGATTAAATTTACTGATTACTTTTATAATCAGCTGATATCAGAAAATTTTTAGTTACAATATTTTAATTCAATATTTGTAATGTACAGCAAAAGGACTCAGAGAGTGTCTTTTTCAGTATGAAACTTTTCACTCTCTTCTATTTCATGTTAACTTACGACACTTCTACTTCTTGCGTTTATTTTATCTATAAACATTAAAATTATGACCAAAGATTCCTCTTATAGATATATTTTCATTTCGATCAACATCGATTATAACACGTTGAACATAAATGGAAGAGGTAAAAAGACTTTTGCGAGATAGGTAAAAACTTCATAACTTGACCGTCACCTACATCAGTTTTAAAACTGTCTCATGTCTTCATTTCCAACCAAACAAAAATCAATTTTAAAATTATTTAATTAATAACTAAAAATCTTAGCACTCTTAATATGTTTCAAGTTATACCACGGATTTTATAATATATACAGAAGATTCATAATTATGAGTTTTATATAAAAACATGAAATTATTAATTTAGTATCAATATTTCAAGTACTAATGTATAAAGATCCTGACTACAGCAAAACCAAAAATAAGGTTTTTAGTTTAATCAGCTATGAATCTAATTATCTAATAGAATAAATGACTGCCTGACATATTAAAGCAGATAGGCCTGAAATTACTTGGAATAGAAGCATAAAATTTTGCATAAGTTAGGTTTTTGAAAAAAAAAAATTATTGATTTTTTCTATGTATTTTAAAACTTTATTATTAATAATATTGATATTTAATGCAAAAAACTTCAAAAAAAATTTTTTTCAATTAATTATAAACAATTAAAAATTGATGAAATTTAAATAAAAATCACGTGACTATAAACGCGCCATGATTGGTCACCATAGTTGGGACGTCAAAATGTTATACCTATTTAATAACAGTACAGCGTTACTATATAAATTTAAATATTTAATAATGACAACAAAATTAAATAGATCAAAACACCGTATTTATTATTTTTCTATCAACTGCAATGAGTGAAAACTATTATTATGACGTCACACGCGCTCGGGTTTGTTCGGGAGTTGTCGGCGTGTCTTCGGTACTGGATTCAAAAATTTTTTTTTATTTTGAAATAATTTTTGAATTATTGCGAAAAAAAAAAAATAGTTTTGTTATAAAACTAATATATAATCTTTCCATTTATCACAAAAAAAAAATTTTTTATATAACCTAATTGAGAACTATGAAAGGATTTTTGGAAATATATTCTCTGAGAAGTTAAAAAGGGGGTTCAAATTTTGATATATCGATAAATATACTGCTCAAATAACAAAATTAAAAAGTTTAGTATTACGATTAAGATATTTTAAGTTCAACTCCAAGCAGAAAAAACGGGAATTTTTTAATTCGATCCAGGCATTGTACAAAGTATAGAGTCAGAAATAACAAAATATTTTTTTAATTAAACCACTAAAGCGTGAGGAGGCAGTTCATATTTTGAAATTTTTTGTATCAAAGTACAGCCTCAACCGTTGAGTTGTAAAGTTTGATACTTTAAACAGATGATCCCGTTACAATGTAATTGAAAACTAAAAAATAATTGTTTTAAATTCCATCCCTTATCGATCAGGGTACAGACCAAAACCTCAAACTAACCGAAGCTTCAACCATAAGGATAAAAACAACGTTTGAAGTTGGTTATATCCAATTTTTTTTGTTTATAGGGGGAGGGAGTAATCCTTGGAATTTTTAAACTGGTTATAATTAACTGTACATAATTGTTTAAGCACAATATATTATTAAATATATTATTGACATAAATGCCTATCACCTGTAACCTCAATTTTTTAGTATTTTGTTTGCTGATTACCTAGTAATACCAGGGAAGACTAGATTGATAAATAGTCAAAATAATCAAATTTTTGCTTTTCAATTCTTCTGACTAGAAAGTTCGTAGTGTGGACCCTGCGAGTCGCACATGGACCTCTTATTTTTGAAATTAACACTTCGTCTAAGGATTTCTATTTTGCAAGTGACAGATAACTTAGTGTCAATGAACTTAAAAATCTAACATGCGTTGCAATAACTAAATACCATAAGTTTTAAAAAAAATAGTTTTTCTGAACTTGTACCAGTGGGATATGAAAATTTATGTTAATCAAGTTTTTTTCAAGTTAATGTATACTATATAGAATTTATTACGTGCGTGAGCAGTGCAGATTAATCATATCCGGGTATAGCACTCCCAACAATTTATAACTAGTTCATATTTTCGACAGACCAAATAACTAAGATCTTGTATAATTAAATATATTTCAGTTTTTTATTTATAATTTTGTTAGAGTTGGATTTTTAATGGTTCTTTTAATGTAATTTATAAGATTTTCAAAATTGTATATAAAAATTATTATGTATGTAGTATGTGAGTTGAGTCTTATTTATTCAAAGAGTGGGTTTGATGTGCTATTAAATAAAATGTTCGGCATATTAAGTTCTTAAGTTTTAAAGAAAAATAATAAAAATTTGCCTATCTAATTTTTGTTATAATAAATCATTATATTTTGTTTATATTCTTTTATTCTAATTTAAATAGTCGTGAGAATTATAACAACTTTAGTCTACGCGGATACCCTTGACATCTAGATTTTATTAATTTATTTTTTATCGAATGATTACTCATATCTTATTGGATCCGTATTGATATATTAGAAAAAGTACGTTACTAAATAATCATTAAAATTATTATTTGGGTAATGATTTTCAAGTCTTATCAAGATTAATCATTAAAAATTTTAAGTTTCATTAACTATTATAGGAAAATAATAATAACAAGGTAAAAATAATGATAAAAATGAAGGTCTGAAAAAAAATCCATCGAGGATCTAATAAAATCACCAGGAAATTATTTATAGAAGTTATTAATTTAGAATTATTTTTAGTTTTTAGTTCATTTTTTGAAAGCGGATATTATTACTATTGTTTTTTTTTTTTTTTTTTTTTTGAAACATTTTAATTTTTTACTTTGAATGGTAAATACCAACCACCACGAAAAATTAGGGCTGGAATCACTTTGATGTTATATTGAAAACAACGTAATTTTTGTTTCGAAAAATTTCAAAACCGGTTTTAAATCAAAGTTATATAAGCATAGTTATTCGCGAACATATGTAAAATTGCGCGAATATATTGATAATCTCTTCTTGTCTTGAAGTCAGTTAAAAATGATGAATATATTGGTTTTCTTCATTGGTTTCAACCGTTTCTTTTGGTAATCTTCAGTTGCAACCCATAGCTTAAAATACTTAAAACTAAGAATTATGAAAAATACGTTAACATTCCTTAAAACACATAAATTAAATATAAAATATGAGAATTAAAATAAATAAATTAAACTTAAAACATAGATAAACTGAAAAACATCGTTAGTTTTGATAAACTAAATCGACACAAAAATAAAGTATCAGAAGAAATAATAAAAGGTTTTTTATTTGCAAAATAAAAATGAAATAAATTATTATGTTATTATTTTTAGTAACTAACTAATCCAGTAAACACAGAGAACTTTAATTTCGATTATTCTTATTTTTGAAAAGGTAAACTACACCTAAAAGGGGGGTCTATATGAATTTGATAAAAGATTTGTGAATTGAAAAGTGAATGTGTGAATTTATGGAAAAAAAATTGTGAATTAAAAAAACCGAACTAAAAAATTAACTAAAAAACAAAAAAATTACTTTAAATTAGAGAGAGACTTCTTAAAATAGTTTCATTGTGGACAATGATATTTCGAGGCCGGTGCTAACAAATTAATAGTAGCCTATGGTAATGATTTCGAAAAACAATTGGCACAAAGAAACTATTTAAAAGTATTCGTTCATTCAAAATTGTTTATATTGTTCATTTTTAGTATTGATTTTTTTGGAGAAATTTATACTTTTCTACTTTTGATTCTTGTATATACCACCTAAAACTTTAATCTGTGTTATTTTTATTCACTAAAAATTTGTTTTGCTCCCTAAGACTAAAATTATTTTTTAATTTTTAAGAAACCATTTTGAAGCTTCTTTTGAACCACGAAAAAATTTGTCAATTGGGTAATATTCCGAATCGATTGAAATTCCCGTATAAAACCGATTTCCAAAAAATGAATCAATTAGTAAAGTAAAAAATAATAACTTATGCGATTAATTTGCTTATTGTGACCACAACTTAGGAATATCTATTTCCTTTTGAAGTCCACATAAATTAATTTTTAGCATATTCTTTGATAAATTCGAGAATTAACTTTAAAAGATTAAAAGAAAGATTATTGATCGCATAAAAATTATTTTTTATTTTATAGCTCACTTTTCGAAAACTCCGTTCTATATTTCTGAAACATTTTTGTTTTTACAAGTGAAATTCGAATCTATTTTCCTTAAAATATTAATGGAATAAATATCTCACGTAATAAATTTGTCGGATGTATGACTATTCAAAACATTATTGATTATTTAAGATAATTTTTTATACTTTATGTTACCATAACTAATTTAAATGAAGTTCAATGCTCATTATTATTCAACAATAATTAATTTTCAATAATAAATTTATTTTTCAAAGTATTTGATGAACACTTTTAAAGTGCCCCATCATTATGTATTATAGATCGATCATTAACGCAATATGAAATTAAAATTCATAAGAACCATAAACCATAAATAATTACAAACAAAAATAATAATTAATCACAACAATTCATGTTATAATAATCATAAAAAGAAAAATATTTAGTTTGGAATGAAAGTAATTTCGTATTATATGCTAGTACAATAAAAGGTATTCAAATTTAAAAGTAATTAAATTATCTATTGCACACTAAATGTGGACTCCAAAAAAATCGTATTATTGTGTTATTAGTGTTTTCGCAAGTAAAATATCGGGTTTTCATGAAACAGCCAGACAAACAAAAAACATGGGTCGCATGCAGCGGCATTAGTTGAGCTACTAATATATCAATTATCTGCCACAAGCGCCCCACGCTTTTCGTTTGAAATTAGAAAAATTATTTTATATTTTTTTAGGGTACATTCAGCAAATAATTGATGTATTAATAGCTCAACTAAAGCCGCTGCATGTGCCGCACGTTTTTCGTTTGGAATTATTTTATACTTTTTATTAAGATATAAAAACATGATGTAAAATAGTTATTTTGTTATTATTATTTGATGCTTTTTACGGTTACATGAATGAACTTTTTCTCATCGTTCTCTTGTTTACGTCTTTTTCGTTTTCATCACCCTTCTCTCCCCCTTTTCGTTTTTCTTCTTATTTAAGAATTTTCTTCCATTGTCCGTCCTATGGTCTAAATTTCAAGAAAATAGTTATATATCAGAAGAGTTATTTTAAAATATCCATTTCAAATCACTTGCTATAAGTTGAAATGTGTTAATAATCGCTCAAATATTTAAGATATTCGTATTTTACTGACCAATTTTCGGTCAAATTGTCTTTACGACTCTCTCCAAATTCAATAAAGTATGTATGTTGAACAAAATTAAATACTTTTGAGTTCTTATAATTTTTTGTAAAATGTGCATTTTTCGTAGGCAATTTTAAGATCGCGTCGTTTTTAAATACGGTTTACTCGGCTTTTACTGAAGATATTTTCACTTTCTGTTTTTAAAAATAGGTAAATAGGCTCGTAATAAATTGTATTTTATTATTGTATACATTTTGTCCTCGGAAATATTTACATGCTTTATTTTTTTTTCGTAAAATATACTCCTACTAGAAAAAAGGAAAAAATAGTAAAATCATATAAGTTACTAAATTGTGTTATTCTTTTATTACGGCTTTGTTACTCCAATTTCTTTTCTACTCAGTGTATATATATAATACCTCTTTTGTTTAGGCGTTGGTTTTTTCTTGTAGACACTTACTGTCATTTATAGAATACCTAAATAAACTTAATGATTTATATTGAACAATGCGTATTCACAAAAATAATAATATATAAAAATACATTCACACTACATAAATTAAGATTGGTGAATAGATTTGTTGTCCAATCTTTATCAAAGGGCATGACTCAATTGTAGACTCAAATAAACAAAAAACGCGACGAAAGTTTCAAGTATATTCTCAAGAAATTGTATTGATATTTGTACTTACCATTAATTGGCGATCCCACCACCGTAAAGAATTGAGGAAAACGTTAAACCAACTAAACAACTCTTAATACTAAAAAATTTCCCCTTAAATTTATACAATAGTCTAAGTCAGGTACACGAACCGTAGCAGCTGCGACTAACAAACAATAGAACCCAACCCACCGGTCTTCTACCTACCTGACCTTGTAATACTCGGAATTTCGTCACCAAATTTTAACAATATATTTTTAAAATACTATTATTTCAAAATATACATAAGAAAAAATCGATTTTTCGAAAATTCTAAACCACCGGGTCCCCTTAAAATTAAGTAATTTCTAAATTTCACGGATTTCCTTTAATTAATCAAAATGAAATAAATTTGTCATATATTCCCACCAAATAGAGAAAATAATTTCATTATTTAAATATGGCAATTGAACTATTTTACTATTTTACTATTTACTAGTGAATTATATGAAATAACTAATCTGAATTTATGAATCAAAAGAAAGTATTCACCTTGAAGAAATATTTAAAATTTTGCAATTAAATTACTTAACTATTAATATTATCTATATGTATCTTGGTATTACTGTATTCTTAGAAGTCATACTACGAATATTTTGGTTATAATATTTTGAAAATATTTAACTAAATTAGTTTACTTATAAATTATAATTCGTGAATGTCTTGGAAATTTCAATTTTGATAAAAAAATTGAGTTATTCATAAATAACCATTTATAAAACACGTTTAGTTTATTAAAGATAACCAGATATAATTAATTTTAAAAAATTGCATTAATTTTTATTGATTTATTTTATTCTAAGTTAATTAAATCTGGGATTTTATGCTCTTTTTGACATTTTCTTTATTAGAATTTATTACCAATCCAGTGAAAAACAATTTATCAGTAAGACAGTCCAGATAAATTGTTTTTCAATTTTCGAGTAAAAAAATACAGAGTAAAATATCTCTGAATAAAATTAACATAATTTAAGTGTAAAAAACGGCAAATTAGTGTTCATTTGTTGTTGTTGTTGATTTTCAGCACACAAAAAATATGTTGACTTCTAAATTTTAACAAAAAGTTTACGTTAAAAATTCTTCTCGGAGAGGAAATTCTTACACTTTTAACACAAAATAAGTGTTAAATCAATTATTATTTGAGTTTCAAGATACAGGTTTGCTCATTAATTAAAAATAAAGAAATATTTAATGGTCTTATTAGGGAAATTAGTTTACATCATGTATTGAAATTTCAGAAGTCTTAAATTTCAATAAAAGCAGATATTCCTTTAAATGGCAAACTTATCTATATATATATATATATATATATATATATATATATATATATATATATATATATATATATATATATATATATATATATATATATATAAATATATATGCTTAAAATTCTTCGTGTAATATATAATATATATGTCTAATATAAATATTCGTGAAAGTTCAGGGAAGGTTTAAATAAGTTAAGGAAAAAACTATAAACGACAATTTAATTTTCAAATACAAAATGTTCCTAGCTGTGAAACATATTTTGTCTTTTTTTTTCTCACATGTTACAAATCATCATTTCCATGGAAACCAAAATCTAATTTTGAAATTCAAAATAAAACTTCGTTATCTCTTCTCACTAGCAGTATGACGAACTGTCAACTATATAAAGTGTGCATATCGCATTGTTAAAGTATTAACACTGAGTACTATGTAAAACCCAAAGATAAATAAAGAGAATTTTAAATCGTAAAAAATGTTAAAGTATAATAGGAACAGAATAAAAGACGTGTGGCACTCGGGGACTGCCGCGGTAAACCTATTGCATAGCATTTTGTATCAACTTATGCAATTATAATTTTTTTATTTATTTATTTATTTTATTCATGCAGTATTGCTTTTTCTTACACCTATACACCTATATACTTTCTCATAAACAGCTGCTTATGTATTCGTCCGATTTCGGAGCAGCTCGTCTCGATTCGTCAAGCCACACCTCCTTGCCCGTCGGAGTGGGGGACGTGAGGTTTTTTCGTTACGGAATTTCTGGATTCGGTCCCCGCGCTCAAGGCCCGTGATAGAAGCTATGCAATAGCTTAAAAATGTAAAAAAAAAAAAATAATGTAAACTTTAATGATAAATAAAGAAACTTTTAAATGTTAAAGTATTACCGTAAGCATTCTTGTTTCAGGAGGTGCATATACCTTTCATCAAGTGTATGTATACCACAGCCAAAATTATCGGGTGTACGCGGTCCCGGGTGTACCCCAGCAAATACCAGGTAAATACCGGGTGCATATAATGTACCGGGTGCACACTAAATACCGGGAATCCGATAAGAAAGGATTTGAAATTCTTCCCCTAAGGGTAGAATTGCATCCGCATGTAAACGATGTAATATCGTTTATTAAAATGTGAAAAATAACACAGCAACGCGTAAACCGGGTGGGTATGCTTCAAAATATAAATTAATATCATAATTTATTCTGATTTGCCGCAGCTTCATTATTTAGTTATAGACAGTTGAGAATATGTTATTATATTTAGGAGATATTGATGTTGATTAGAAATAATTTATATAATAAAACAATGTTTTCCCGGGTCAGCTATTCAAAATAGAATTTATTTATCTCTTCTTTTCTATATAAGTGGTTCTGGACTTCCTTTTACTATTTTTCATCAAGTATATGAGACCAAATTATCAAGAAACCTGGAAATGTTGTTAAAAAATCTGGAGTCATAAGCAAACATAATGTTTCTGGAGTGTCCAGAGTACCGTGTGCACACTAAATACCGGGAATCCGATAAGAAAGGATTTGAAATTCTTCCCCAAAGGGTAGAATTGCTTCCGCATGTAAGCGATGTAATATCATTTATTAAAATGTGAAAAATAACACAGCAACGCGTAAACCGGGTGGGTATGCTTCAAAATATAAATTAATATCATAATTTATTCTGATTTGCCGCAGCTTCATTATTTAGTTATAGACAGTTGAGAATATGTTATTATATTTAGGAGATATTGGATGTTGGTTGGAAATAATTTATATAACAAAACAATGTTTACCCGGGTCAGCTATTCAAAATAGAATTTATTTATCTCTTCTTTTCTATATAAGTGGTTCTGGACTTCCTTTTACTATTTTTCATCAAGTATATGAGATCGACAGCACAATATACACGAATTGTGGGTGCACGAGGTACCGGGTGTGCCACATCAAACACGAGTATATATATAAATATTTCGTGTCACGGGTATCCCACACCAAATAGTGGGTTACACATCAAATACCGGGCATCCCATAAGAAAAGATTTTCTGAAATTCTACCCCTAATGGGATGAAAAGCAGAGGCAAAGTTTGTATGGGACAACGGAATTCCTTCGTCCAATCTGCTTCAAATTTTGCATGCAATCGATGTAATATCAATTGTCACCGCAACGTGTCCGGGTATGCTTTAAAATATATATTAATATCATTATTTATTCTAATTTGCCTTAGCTTTCAGTATTAAGAAATAGAGGAAAGTTGTTAAGAATATGTTATTATACTTAGAAAATGTTGAAGTTAATTAGAAATATGTGGGAAAACGATGTTTTCCGGGCCAGCTAGTTATGTATAAAAATGAGGATAGTGAAACATAATTATAACACTGTTTTCATGTTAAGAATCAAGTAAGATAAAAAAAACTGACAAATTAACACAAAAAATTTTTATTGTATAACTCATAAAATAATTATCAAAATTTTAACATTTCGCATGTAAAATCTGGACATAAAACGTAAAACTCTGCAATAAGTTTTTCACTTAAAAATAATTTTAAATGTAAAATTAATTGTGGATTTTTGTTTTTTTGGGCAAGCTCTACATTTTTATGTTAAATTAAACATAGTAAATTTCATTTAGAGTTATTTGTACGGGAAAATTGAAGAAATACTAGGTACATTGTATTAGTGATGGTGTATATTATTGATGTATCTTCGTCTTAGACTCTAGGCGTCTTTTGGTTCTTAAATATAATAAAACGTATTCAAAAAATACGTCCATGAACCTAATGATCTAGGAATAATTTGATCTAGGAAATTGGGGAAAAAATCGAAATTTACACCAGTATACAATTTAAATTCATTATAATTTACAGTGTATACAATTTAAATCTAATCTTCTAAGTAGACAGATAACATATTACAAATATGTATATTCGGCTTTAAAGAATTTAAGTAATACGTATTATTTAATCTCTATTTAAAATAGGATTTGATACAAGATATCAACATATCGAAATTAGTATTGATGCAACTCAAAGTCATGCTCGACCACTTGTGAAATATGTAAACAATAAGTACCTATTTAAATTCAAAAATGAAGAGGATTTTGTAAATGGTTAGAGCTGTAATTGTGTATTTCTTCAAAACATTATAAGAAATTTTTGTGGTTTTCAACTTAAATATGTACATACATACCTGTTGTTATGCAATTAGTGTTTTTATTTTTAACTTATTAGATGATTAGGTAGACGTTATGGGTAGGTAATAAAAATATGTGCATAGATATAATATTTGATCATATGGTAGGCACATTTAATCCAAAAATTAACTTCGTTAATCGTTAATTCGTTTATTAGAAAGTTAAATTTGATAATCGTTAGTTGACGATTTTTGAAATTGAAACAAAATAAATTTTAGAATCCAACCATACAAAATTTGTACTTCTTTTGGGCTCAGATACACAGTTAAATAAAACAGCATAATAGATAATTCTAATCTTGCAAACCATTACCATATTTAAATTCTCTGGTGGCTTAACTCATAAAATATATTTTCCCTAAAAATAAAAAAAGCAGTATTATGCTAAAGCAATATCCTCATACTTTTTATTTGTTTATCTTTTCAGTTTTCATGATACTTCACTGAATAGCGTGTTATATTGTTATATGTCTGTCAGAATTTAATTTTTCACTGACTTGTTTGTTAACTGACTGAGCAATGTAATGGAGTAAGCTTAGCGCAAGTTCAATTCCACGGAAGTTGACGATTTACTTATTTTAAAGTTAACTTAAATTTTAAGCACATACAGTATACGGATAACGAATTATCGAGTAATTGCCTCCCCTCCTCTCTGTATTGATATTGATTAATTATAGTAAATTAACCATATTAAGTGTGATTCTGCAAAGTATGGACTAAATCATGACAGAATAAAATATATTATTTAATTCTTTATCTTTATCATGATTTTACTGTTTAAATTTTGTTGTACAAATTGAATTAGAAAAATCCGTGTAAAATGTGATATTTGTACCTACTTCAATTTTAATATCTTCAACGGCTTATCTTTGAAACCAAAAGTGAAAAAAACAATTTTTTTGCTTAAAATGAATTATTTAATTGATTCCAGTGATTAAAAAATTTTCCTCCGTAAATTATTTAGCTTGATTCCCCGAACGTCAATGTTATGAACCAAACCGTTATAAAAATTAATAGACTTCATTCATACCCAACACCTATATTTTAATCAAAATAAAAACTAGTTGTTAGCTAATGTTACAAACGTGAGCTGACGGAGCGCAAATATTTGAGTAAGTAGTTTCAATAATTAGAACGAGAAGTTCAGAACCAACTGTTCTGCTAAATAAAGTTTACAGACAAAATGGGTCCGAGAGAAAATGTTCCGTTTTAAAAATCCATTTTAGTTCACAAAAATTCTGAAAAACCCGATCGAGAGATTTTATACAATTATAGTTATAGTATAGTATAGTTATTCGATTATTGTTATATAGAATTAGCTTAATCGTAAGATTAGAAGTAAGTGATTTTACTTTATAGTTATCAATATAATCGCGTGTATTATTTAGAGCAAATGTAACAAATTTGTTCGGATAGCTCTTTTAACTTTTATCAAACAACTTATGTTTCGATATTTTAATCACTGAAACAATAGAATTCTATGATTTCCGATGAGAAAATATTTTGTTGAATTACATAAATCTTATATAATTTTCGTCAGTAAAAACTATGCTTATAGAATTTACATATAATTAAAAAAAAAAAAGTATCAATATTATTAATTATAATAAAAAGAAAAAGAAAATTTATACAATTCCAAAAAATAACTTTCTAGCATTGTTATTATTATCATAAATTATCAATATTAGTTTACAAAAATAACCATAAGTTTAAACAAACATTTACTTTTAATGAATAGTACAATAGTTTTAATTAATAATATTTATAATAACAGAGTGGTCCTAAAAACATTATGTCTATGAATAAAATCTTCCTATATTTAGACACCGCACTATAGTCTCTTTTCTTTATTATAATATTTTTATCACATTTAATAACAATAAAAACATTTAATAACAATAAACATTTAAATGATTTATCTCAAAATATCAAATTAAATAAATTTTAAATATTATCTTTGAATAGTATAATTCCCTATTGACTGAATAGGGAATTGGCGGTATCGTTTCCAGCAGCTGAAGCTGGTTAAAAGCAACAAATGTATTTTGCCTTCATTGTGACAGATATTTTAATTGTAAGAATATTAACACAGTTTTGATTTAATTTTGTGTGAATTACGTTTGTGAATCCCATAGTTTCAAAAAAATTCAGAAAATGCTTAATTCTTATACATAATATTTCCTACGTTCTTCCCCAGGGACTGCATGTTACAGAGAACTGCTTGCAACTAAAAAGTCCATTAACTATTTAAGATGTTATGGTCCAAGAGCTGCTTGCCAAAAACCTAAACTATCGAGAAACCGGATGAAGTATTTTTTAAATGATACTGCTCACTGTAACTATTGAAAAAATCATTTAGTGCCAGGGCAAATGCACTACAAAAAAGAATATAAAGTATCGTGCCAGGCATTTGTGATTAAAATAGAAGTGGCACTAATGTATTTTCTTAGTAAGAAATGTTTAAACTACAATTTGATTATAGTTTGAAGCGGTTACTCGATAAGTACGGTAACACAACAAACAAAAAAATTAAATTAAGTTTCGTGCCATGGATTTAGCACCAGATTTCATGTGGCACTTGTTCATAATTATTTTCTACTCACTGGAAACTAAATTTTAAAATCAGTTTCATGTGGTTACTCGATTGGTACAGTTTATGTCCAAAAAATTTAGCAATGTTATGCACCATATTTGTGCTGGCACTAAATGATAGTTACACTGAGTAGTATCATTTTAAAAATACTTCATCCGGTTACTCGATAGTTCAGGTTATATGTAATACAGCTCTCGCTCTATTACATAGTTTTTTTACCTAATTGTTTCCTATGCTTTCTCTATTACTTACTTCCTTATGTGGATACTTGCTCCGAGGCCAACAAAATCATTTTCGTTTGACATTCCCGGATTTGATTTTCCCGCGGTTACTCTTGTTAGATTAATAATCATTATTGTTGACAACTGCTAACCAAAATATTTAAAACAGGTTAAAATAAGAGCCTGGACTGACGTAACGTAATGTCAGGCTTAGACCAAACAATAAAGTTAAGCAACACCAGTCACAATCTGTATTTGGATGGGTGACCACCTAGCAGTACTGTGGACTGTTATTGTATAAAAATAATAATAATAATAAAAATAATAATAATAATCCCCTTTGGTTAATGGCTATATAGCTGAAAGTAGCTGAAGCCAGAAATTAAAAAAAAAAAAGGTAAAAATAAATGACTCTAATAATTGTATTAGAAGTGAAACAATTTTTTAAAACAAACAGTATTATAACAATAATTAGCAGCGATTAAATTAAAATTACAGTTCCTTGTAAAATTATAATATTTTTTTTGTTTCCTAAATAAATAATGCATGTAAATAATTAAAAGAATAGAAAAAAATATAAACAAGCAAAAAATTTTTTTTCTTGCATGTAAAATTTTATGGAACTTCGTTTAAAAACAGTAAAAGCTATATTTTTTAAATGAAACATAATATTGATGTGAAATTTTTAAATATTTATTATTGATAGTTTATTGTGTTATATTTTTTTCACAAATAAAAATTATGCTGGTAATATGTGAATATATATGGATACAAATTTGTAACGATAGAATTCACACGATGTTAATTTTACATCTGAATAGATTTTTCATGTATATCTCATGACTAATTTGAACACGAAAAATTTATGTAAACAGATGTTACAAATCATATTTTGCCTGAAACTAATTGTATTTTAATAACTTTGCATTTATTTAGTTCAATGTATAAAAAATAATTCATAAATGGCCCTAAGTTCATAATACCCACAATTAAAGTTCGAATTTTGACCTTTTTTACGTTTTATAATGTAACGCTTTTTGTCAATATGGAATATTTTGTAATATTTTATTTCCAAGCTCGCATGTATTATGTTCATGATTAAAAACAAACAAGTATTTCTCTTCGATTAGAAAATTTTTTTTAATCTTTTGACATATGGCAAACATTGTTAAAATATTCCTATATAGCCAATTACAATGTTTATACATACATAAAATTATTTAAACAAATGCATTGATAAAGATACGTTATGTATGTGGGTCAAAAGGCTTTTTTTTCATTTTTACAGTGGGTATAACAAACACATTTAAAAAAATTAAATTGAAAATAATAATGTATAGAACGAAAATCTGATGACTTACACATATATATTAATATTTTAACATTTTTTACCTTATACCAAAAGATGCAAAAACAATTTGTATATTTTAAAATGGGTTTATAATGAATTTTTATAAAAAATACTCTTTTGAAATTGTTGCTCAAAACTTCTAACTGACTGGTCGGAAAAAAATGAAAATCCTATAATTTTGAAGCGTCTACTGTGTGTCTGCATATAAAATCAGTACATGTTGACTGAGGAACTGTCAATCTTGTTGTTCCCAGTGGTTTATGATCTCTGTGTTTCCATGATAAAAATATAACAATTGTTTTAATTCCGAGACAAAAATCTTGACTAGTGCAGTTTAAAAATGCCTTTAAAAAATAATTTTTGTTTAATGACATTTGGTTTGATTAAAAGTACTAATAGGACATTCTGCGAAAATTTCTTATGGAAAGACTATTTCTAAAGAAATCTCAGTTATCATAGAATCATAATGAATAAAATTATTTATGTACAACAAACTTTTATGTAAATGATGTCCCCATGTGGAATCTCTTAATGTTCAAACATGTAATTCACTAGTATTATGTTATGAAAATGTCATTAGTTCTTTCCAGCAACATCTGCTGCGTGGAATTCACTTAAAATAATAGCCTTATTTTTCCGGATATATACACCATAAACAAATTATACCTTAAATCGGCCTATCTTAATATAGTAAAACAAGAAACTCAAAATTTTAAATCAATATAACAGGTGAAAAAATAGCCATATTGGAAATTTTTGTAATAAAATTTCATTATATTAATATGATGACTTTTCTAAAAGGGAGATCATTTGGAACTCAAGACATTCGCGGAACAACTACAATTTCTCTTTGAACAGACATGGTTATTAAAGTTGCCACTACAACATTATTGTGAAAAGTTCCAGCTTGTTTATTGGGTTTTAAATTATAACGACATTAAAAATTCAACTTCCGTTTCACCACTTTAAGCGCTATATAGCAGAGTCCACTGTTAAAAATTTAAGTTTTTTAGCTTTTTGATTTGTATTGATTGTTCGATAAAACAAAATTTGAATTATTTAAAAAAACTCTGTCTTAGTTTTTCAATTATAAAAACATATTTGGAATACATATTTAGAAGCTTTCATGTAAAAGTTAAACCTATAAACACTTCGATGTATCTTATCAATAATCTTCTTAATGGCTGAGATTAATGTTCATTTTTGACATCACAAACTTTAGAGTCTGACATATTTAAAAAAAATACACTTTTTAAACCTTTACAAACACTTAAAATAATCTGGGTTTGTAAAAATTTGGTGTGTTTTTCTTTGATGCATATTAAGTTTCATTGATTATATTTGTTTCAGATATATTATTTCATAGATTATTTGATTAATAGCTTTAAACGCCAAGAAAACAAATATTAGCTTAACTGTAATAAGATATCATTTTATGATCAGTAACAAATTTTTTAATAAAATTATAGGTTAATTTAACGCATAATTAGATTTGTATTTATTGTACGTCTAAATAAATTATTAAAGCTTTCTCTGTTGCCGATTATACTCTGTAGGTTATTAAAATGCGAAACACACTTACTGGGCCTACTTAAGTCAATAACACAAGCAATTTTGATCAAATATCTACTCGTAAACCATCTTACTGGCCCTCAGATTAAAACAAGATATCTGATATTTTAGATAAAAACATGATCTTTCATCCAATCATCTGGTAACCTAAATTAAATGTTCGTTTAAAAGCACCTCAGGACTTGGAATCAGCTCTTATTACAAATTCCTACGAAATCTATCCAAAGAGCAGCCAGAGACATCGAGATCAACACCGTACATAAAAATTTCTAAAACTAAAGCCTTACTACCACAAAATATCAGATGTTTAATACTTAAAAAGCGTAGACTAAGAAGAATATGGCAACAAACAAAATTTCTAAGCGATAGTAATAATTTTGATAGATTATGTCAAAATTTGAAATGTTTGATGGAAAATCCATAACAAAATTATATGCAGGACTATTTGGAGAATTGATCTATTACAAAACCTTCTGATTATTCACTATAGAAAGCTACAAAACATTTTACACAGCCAAAACATCATGTGTCACCTCTACGCAAATTTGATGGTTTTTGGGCAAGAATTTGTAAAGAAAAAGAATTATCTAATCTTTAATATTTATTTCAAAATTAGAAAGAAGAGTTTTCAAATTTACTAGGTGAACCAGAGGAAGAAATTGAAGAATTAATAAGTACTCCTGTACAGTTATCTCCCCTGTTGAGGATTTTAAGTAAGAATTCAAAATATGGGATAAAAGATCTGATAATAGACCTAATATCAAAAAAGGAAAAAAAATATAGGCTCATTTGACACAGATAATAAATGGATTGGCATTTTGATCTTAGTAAATAAATTAATCATTATAGTCAATTTTAGGATTCTAAAACATGAAAACCCAAATAATATCTAAAAACGATATAATAGCCAAATAAAAAATCAATTAATTTGTTTTATTAATTTCTTTATATGTTAGTTTATAAAAGATTTATTGTAAGCAAAATTAGAAACAACCTGTTAGAACAGGATGTCAAATCACAACACCTACTCATAAAAAATGGTTATAAAAATATATCATTCCAAAATAGAATCAAATACAAATACAAAAGATTGAAAACAATACTTATTAAAGATCTGAAAAAATTAAAATATTTTAAACGATACGAAAAAATTATATTTATTTAAAATTATTTTAAAATTATCTTAAATGATTTTAGATTCTTGGAAAATTCAGTCATGTCAAACACTATTTGAATATTGTAAGGATTTTGCTGAGTCATGCTCGTGACTTTTTGCTAAATTTGCGTTTAAATCAATAAAAACCTTTATTTGGTGATTTGGAACTTACAAATATAATTAATCAAACTTCATGGGAAAGATATGGAAATAATCACTGAAATCAGGAACGTTTGAGATTAGAGGTATAATGTATTGGTTTCTAGTTGAATACTAATAGGAGTGTTTTTGTTTTCGTTAAAATAAGTTTTGTTTTTAGTAATAAAGTCTGTTATTTCTAACAAGTACAAGCCAATTAATCTTTTATAAGTTTTAAAATATTGCTTACAGCTGTCAGTCTTTTTTGAATAAAAAATTAACCTGATAGCCTTTTTTGAGTAATAAATAGTTTTTTAGCATAGCTCATTTTATAGTCCCAAACTACAATACCATAACTCATTACAGTAACAAAATGGGTGTAGTATATAATCAATAGAGTTTTAATATCTAGTTTATGCGTTATAAACTGCGTTATATACGTATCTGATAGCATGTAGAATTTATCTTTCTATTAAGACTTCTTTATATTTCCGTTTCATACCCATCGTAAAATTGACACCTTAAAGTTTAATTTTGTCAAAATAAAAATTATCATTCGACATGTAAATTTTTTATTTGGCTTGCATTTCAAAATATTAGTTTTGGTTGTGTTCAACAGTAGTCAATAACAGTAGTCTTCACAACCACTTTGAACTGTGTTCAGTATTTAATTTATGTGATTATTTAATAAAAAAGGATCTTTGGACCACAAGCAACGCCAGAGTGATAGAGAATAAAATCTGGCAAAACCATTTATAAATATAATATTTTCCAAGAAAGAAAAAAACTTCTTGGGGTAACAAGTTGGATCATTGAATCGAATGGTCTGATTTGGCTCATGAACGAACTTTAATTCACTTTTCTAGAATACACCTCCATAATTTCTGCTCACTATATCTCATGTTTATTGATGAGAGACAGAAATGAACTAGTTAGGTGATTCTTTTAACCCATAGAAGTTAGCCCATGTTAGCGTTACAAAGTTTAGACTAAAATTAATATACTTTGACATATTCTATACATTTCAAGCATAAAAATAATCCCATACTCCAAAACCTTAGCCTTTTCCGAAGCTGTGCATAACGTACAATGTACTTTGTTAGCGAAAGTTTTATCACATTTATCGAATGTGTATCTTAAGTATAGATTGAAATTTACATTATTGTTATGTCATATAACTATGACTTGATATAATCAATTTTTCTGTTCAACAATAGCCGGACATCTACAATTGTTATGCTAAGTATCTTACCATAACAAAATTATTCATTAACGGCAGACGATCATCTTTTGTTTATGATTTGAAGCATTATATTCACTATTGAAATAAAATAAATTGAATAAGTAAGTCATGTCTATGTTAGGTAGGTACTTCTATTATTCTAAAATCACTTTCATTACTCAGCTTTTACATTTAATAATATTATTGTTCATACAGAAGTTGTAATATAAATGTTACGTTGTGCGTGACTTCTATGATGTATGATAAAGTAGATAATAAATGTACATGTATGACTTAAAATAAATAATAATAACTATAACGTCACAACACTATAATAATGTTACTTAGATACTACTTATTTCATTCTCATTCATTAACCAATAATAATTAATTATTTTAATAACACAATTATGTATTAATATGTACCCATTATACTTATTAGTTAGTTACGATAATTATTAAAAGAAAGGACAGTCAAACGCAAAAGTATATTACACATAAATGATAAATAACAACGATGTTTTTTTTTATATGTGTTATAATAATAAAAAAACAAGATTAATTAAAGTAAAACTAAATACATGAACTTAAAAAACAGTCTTTTTGTTTAATCAGTTTTAAGTTATGTAATTATGCGTCGAATGAAATTGGTTTATGCCAATATCATTTTTCTTTATGGAGATAATCGAAACTTTCCAACAAACATTCGTACATATCTATAGATATAAAACTGCCAAATTAATTCAGTTTAAGTTTGCGCCAAAAATTTTGGATTCATAAAATCGGCTCCATAGCAAAACTTCCCGGAAAATTATGGTTATAAAAAAATTGTTATTTGACTTTACTTTTATTTAACTAAAAGAAATGTGACGCTTATTTTACAGCGATGCATTGAAAATTCAAGAGACAATTTAGACGGCCTAATCCTTAACAATTACATTTTTCATAAACTTAATAGATTTATAGCAATAAGAATGATTTCACAGCTATAATAAACATGTATTAAAAATTCTTGATTATTATAATGTATTCAAAGGATTATTAAAATTTTGTTAATAATTTGTCAAAAATTCGTTGAATCAAAAACCCATATTTCAATAAATCTTAAACAAATAGAGAGGTTACATCATTCAAAAAATTTTGTTTAATTTCAACGATCAGTGGGAATTTCCAAATATCCATTTAATTACTTAATATTTGTTTATAAATAATTAATATTTAGATATTATGTAATTTCAAATAGTCTTGGGTGTAAAATCCATCTCCTTTAATTAGTATAACAATTGATTTCTCAATTTTATTATAATTTAGTTCGCTATTGTACAATTTTTTTAACTGTATTTATTTTAAATCCCATTTAATATTTTATTTTACCCTGATCGAATTCGTATTCGACATAAGTATTATTTTACTAAAAATTAGATGTTTTCTTTTTTTCAATTTTACGTTTATTGTAGGTCGATTACCAATCCAAACCATCTTGAAAAAGATCATGCAGGACCATGATGTGAGTAATTTCTGGTTCTGAAAACCTTTGATTGTCAATATCTCCGTAAACGAGAAATATATATAAATTAAATAAGTAGGTATTTAGTTCTTTGAATGTATAAAAGTATGTATGCTGAAATACATCAAAATGGAAAACTAGACTCAATTCCTTAACCAAACTTGAAAATTACATTAAAATTCATTCAAAAACAAAGAAGTTATAAACTAACAAAAGTTATTTTCTATTACTTTCGATCTCTTACTTGAAAACGATGTTTAACATGTAATTTATATGGAAATACAAGCAATGAAAATACAAGCCCATATCTTACTTATTCTTAAGATTTTTTAAAATTTACTATAGATCCATAAATGTGAAGTCAAGACGCTTCAATTGAAGTAATAAAACAAATTCTATTCGGTCCCCCATCGAATAATTATTTATCTCCAAGCTTTCTTTGGAAATTTGAATTATGTTGTATTAATTTAAAAATTGGTTACACTGATTCGAATAATACCACTAACAATAGCATTAACTAGTCAAAATTTGGAGATAACAAAAATTTTTGTCTTGTACTGTTTTTTTCTAACATAATACTGACGTACAATGAAATAATAATACTCAATCTATTATACTTTTTATTATTATTAAATAGTATAATAGTTTCGCTTTCTTTCACCTAGGCGAATAATAAAATTAATAATAAAAAATAAACATATTTATTATTATTAATATTTTTTTATTTTAATAAAAATTTTACAATAAAGGTAAGCAATTAAAATACCAGACTGATCGGATATAGAATTGGAGACAGAACAAACGATAGGAATCATGTGCAAGAAGTTATTACACGCTTAAAGGCTTCACTATTTTTGGTTAATAGAATTGTGTTAAGATTAGCTCTAGACTAGAAATTGTTCTAACAATCCCTGGCCCAACTGAATAGCAAATGAAATTAACACGTTACGAATTATTAATAGTGACTATTAGTACGAAACTTCTGATAGTACGAAAACGTAGCATGTATTTGGAAATATATCGAACAGTTGAAAAGTGTTTGTTCAATATATATAAAACAAAGATAAGCACTATTTTTGACTGTGTAATGAAGAAATAATTTCCCAGGAGAAAGATTTAACATAAAATTTTTATTTTATTTAACTAAAAGAAATGTGACGCTTATTTTACAGCGATGCATTGAAAATTCAAGAGACAATTTAGACGGCCCAACTGAATAGCAAATGAAATTAACACGTTACGAATTATTAATAGTGACTATTAGTACGAAACTTCTGATAGTACGAAAACGTAGCATGTATTTGTAAATATATCGAACAGTTGAAAAGTGTTTGTTCAATATATATTAAACAAAGATAAGCACTATTTGACTGTGTAATGAAGAAATAATTTCTCAGGAGAAAGATTTAACATAAAATTTTTTCAAAAATTCTAACTATTTTCAAAAATTGAAAATAAAAAAATATCCAATAGAAACCAAGTAAACCATATTTATGTTAATTATTGAATCTTTGACAGTCTTTCGATCTTCAATCACTACAGATTACTACAAGAAACACATAAAATTAACAAAAAGTGGCACACTCACAAGTGAAGATATCAACTGGCATATTAATTGGTTAGTTAGTCGACACATCATTGAGTATGAATGTTTGAACTATTTTTAATCATTCGCCTGAATAAATTTCGATTTCTGCTCCAATTTCCTAGATCAAATATTTTTTTGAGAACTTTGAATCTTTAAAGTAGTAGTACCACTATCTAGTATTTTAATATAACCAATTAATGAAAATGCAACTATCTAACAAAAACTGCTTTAAAGAGTTGAAACACATTCGACAGGTCGCAGTATTTAACGGCTTTCATCCAAATGTGATTCGAAAAACGAAATTAAAAATAATCATTTAAATTTTAATACACATTTCCCTTTCTTCAAGAGATTTCTTCCCCACCATTAAATGTTTGAAAATGATAACGTATGATACATAAATCTCTTGTCTCAAAAATAAAGTATGTATTTGTGTAATACATTTTTATGTATGTATGAAAATTTTGATTTTCTACATAGGAATATTTTGTCATTGTTTTTTTTATGTAAAAAGAAATAGAAAACAAACTATATATTACTACGTATAACAAATCTTGATGACTAATAAGAAATTATTGTAAACACAAATTAATTGAAAGAATTTTAATTAATAATAAGTAATACAAAAATAAAATGAATAATAGCATACATTATTTGTATGTTATTATAATTAAATGTTATGCTTTAGTTTATATAATTTTTTCTTGTCCTACAAAAAATCAATCACATTGGTACACTATTATTGATAGCCTAAAGTGTTTTACTATACAAACCATTAATTGACATCCGGAAATATTGTTGCTTTATAAAGAAAAATGAAACTTTTATCAATATTATTATGTAATAAAAATTAAAAAGAAATTCCGGTAGGTATTGTGTATTATTAATAAAAAATTTTTAAATGATGACAATTACAAAATTAAAATTAGACTTCTTTATTTTAGGATTCCGCACTCTTACTTTATTATCATAACCTTCCTATTCAATGAAGGCTTAAATAAATCAAATGATGCAAATATTCTACTTTTTCAAACTAAGTTTTTCCTGGGTGACATCTACTTATTTCGAAAGTATTATGTTCCTTTGTATAAAAAAAATATACAATATAGAAAAAAATTGTTTTCCTATTTAAAAAATTTGAATGTATATCTTAGTTTTTGGACTTCTTATGCAACTTTTATTTCGTGTTTTTCTGCCTGTCGATCTATGAAGCAAATTCAGACGAACACGCATCACTTTAAAACTACTGAACGAATGTTTATAAATGTTTGTAAGACAATAGACGTGTTGTTAAGATCCCATTTTACAGACATCAAAACAATCATTCGGAAAATATCTCTAGCTTTTTTTTTACTTAAATGGTGATAATTCGTGAACCGTCCATTCAATTTTGTACGTACAAGTGTGATAAGGTTCCATACGTCACTTACCATACGTCAATTGTGTTAAAATCGATTATTCTGGAAAATCTTTAGAGGCAATAAATTTATAAAATACTGTGATTTTTATAGGGTAATAATAATAAAAGAGAAAAAATCAAAATATTATCTTTAATTTCATTGTAATTGTTTTTTAACGAAAAAAAAAAAAACTAAACAGTGACTACAAACTACCCCAAAAATAAGAGTTAATCGCAGAGAGTCAATATTCCTTAATTATAAGTAGGTATATTTGGGTCGATTTTCTTATTTTAGCAATAAATACTGATTTTTAAATATTGTGAAAGATCAATAGTTTCACTACCGAACCATAAATTTTCGAATGTATAGTGTCTCTTACATTTTATTTTCAACCTGTTTCGTTTGATTCTTTATCCAATAAATAAAGAACATTTCCAATCGGACAACCAAAAGTTATAAAAAAATATATATAATAATGATAAATTAAAAAACACCATTGGTGTTCTGGTTTATTAGCGTAAAAGCTTTTGACATTTGTGTATTATTTATACAAATAAAGTATGGCTTAATACAAACTAAGTGCAAGAAAATACACGAGAATAAAACTCTAAAAAGAATATCTATAAAATTCTATAAACATCCAGTTAAAAATAGTAATTTAGCCAAAAATATTTCAAAAACTGATGCGTTTTGATGTAACATCTTTTGTTACATCAAAACGCCGACTAATTCCCAGTAAACTTAACCTGCACAACTGACTGATTACCATAAACAAACACAAAACATAAACAACATGGCCTATCAGCATTATTAAAAATTAAAAGCATTAAAAGCAAAACAGTTTGTAACAGAAAAAAAATCCAAATGAAGCGAACATTGTATAAACTCGGGGGCGTGAAGCACCACCATGACGAATTCCAATAGTTCTGATTAAATTTTTAGAATCCTTATAAATAAATATGGCGATCCTGAAATTTTCCAAAATAGTTTTACAATTTTGACCACAAAAAACATGGAAAATCCTAAAATATATACAATATACATTGTCGTTATCCAAAGTTTCATATTTTCCTTATGAATAAATAAAGTGTTTCTGAAATTTTCAAAAATATCTAGTTCAGGAATTTTGACCCCGTAAAACATCATTAAATATTTACATTACACATTGTTGAATTTCAAAGTTCTGGTAGCAGAGAGTGGAGTTTTGTTAAGATTTCTGTGTTTGTTACATGCTAAGGGATACAATACAGTATACATTGTCGAATTCCAAAAATCTGGTTGAGGATGCTGTAGATCTGATGCGAGTTCTATTTATCTAACATACAATAAAAACAAGAATAATTTTTGATATATATGAAAAAAAATCCCGGCCATTAAGACCCCAATATACATACTTCAAATAACCGGCGATGCAAACTTAATGTGAAGCTGACATTACCATGGCGAGTGAAGGTAACAACAAACAGGGTTATTTGTTTAGATACTCGACATATGGTTGAGTATGATTGTTGGACTATTTTAACTATTTACATTCATAAAATACTCTAAATATCCAGTTTTTTAAATATACATATAATAATATGTATTGTAATTCCATATGATGTGCTGATTAATGAAATGAACGGAACTGTTTTTCTACTCTATCAAAAATTGTTGCTTAAAGCTAAGGAAATTACGAACTCGTATCAGAACTAGACCATTTTCAACTAGAACTTTGCATATTGACAGTGTTTACTGTTCATATTTAACGATTTTTGGAAATTTCAGGAAATCTCTTTTTTAACATAAGGATTATCAGACCTATATATTATCAGACCTATTGGAACTCTTACTATAAAATATCGTGAACCTAACACAGTGGGTTATTTTCGAAGCATTTTTTCGGAGTCCTAACAAATGGAACAATTTTTCTTAGCTATCAAAAATTATTTCTTGGTATGTTAGAAAAACAGAACACTCAACAGCACCTTCAACCAGAACTTTGGAATTCGGCCAGAACTGTAAATCTTTGAATAACTCTAAATATTACGTTTCTATCTCGGCCGATAACAAATATTGGATTAATCAGTAAAACGCATCCATGCATTTTAACGATTAATTTTTTCACTACAATTTTAACTCAATTTTTTTTTCTGATGTCCATACTTTTAATTGAATTAATAATGGTATAAATTCAACAAATAAATTTTAAAAAATATTCCGATTGTTTATATGTTTATGTACTTAACAATTAATAGTTCATTTTAATTAAATTATTAATTTAAATTTTTACTTTTATTTAAATAAATCAATAGAAAACTAAAATTTATTTATTTATTATTTTTTAAAATAATATTATGAGTCTTTGAGTTGCTTCTTGTAACGGTTTTTGCTCAAGCTTAGATATAAAATCAAAATATTGAATATTAGTGCGAGAAAAAAAAATTTATTTTTTTACCAAATTATCAAGAAACCTGGAAATATTGTTAAAAAATCTAGAGTCATAAGCAAACATAATGTTTCTGGAGTGTCCAGATTCAATCGGAAGAACTGACAACCCTATGTAATGTAGACCAGAGAAGGTAAATTCAAATAAAGGTTTATAATATAAATTATTATATATTTTATGAAAAATATCTGTGTAAATTGTCATATCAAAAAGATGATATTTGTGTATTATTTGATAAAAATTCAATTTGATACATGGAGAAATAAATACAATTACAGGTTAAATTGAAGAAAACAACTAAAAATTTCACTACATACGACTATTAATGTAATTATATTATGACAAATACATTAAAATCATATTGTAACAAAAATTAATTCACGTAGCATTTATCTAGTTAATATGTGTTTATGTGTAAATTATCATAAACCATTGACTGACAATATTTAAATATTATTTTCTACTTTAGAATAATTTTATTGTAGACTTATTGATGTTAGATTATGAATAAAAAATTTATTTCAAAAATTTTTACACAAAGTTTTCTCATGTTATCTGTATTATTTTAATTGTTAAATAAATTAGGTCACCGTTGTACCGTTGAGGGTATAATATCTAACAATGAATCCAGTAATAATACCAAAACAGAATTTAGGTTCTCGAATAAAAGTATTAAATTATTAATATGCTCGTATATGAAAAGGGGTAGGAGATTTTTAAATAAAAATTTTAGATGATATAAATGAGTACCTTTTTAATTTGTTGTCAGTGAATGTATGTGTGACTGAACTAGTAGACGCTCTACGCGGGTTAAAACACCAAGGAACTTCTTCCTAATTCACAATCCATTTTGAGACAGGATGATGGTTTATAATATATTTTTGTTATTAGTACGGTCTTATTTGGATTTAACCATACTTGCACGTCAAAGTATAAGTATCCGAATGTAAGTTAGCATAAAAAATTCTCAGACTTTGTTTCTCCGTGATAACAAATTAAAATTTCAAAATTTCAAAATTTCAAAAGTTATTGGAAATATTTTAGCATGTCAAATTGCGAATATTGAGATGAGTAATATTCAAAATAATTGGTCTGTAATTGATCATAAATGATCAATATATTCCAAAATTTGGTCAGACTTAGTTTTTTCAAAATTTTGCATAAATAATTTTTGAAGGTTATTAAAAATATTTTACCCCTTCAAAGTGTATATATTTACTCGAAAAACAGTCCAAATAATTCGACGCTAATTGGTCTTAAATGCTTTACATATTTCATATCTTGGTCAGGCTTTATATCCTAAAAATTTTATTTTTTAACTCTAGGCACCAAGAAAATTGAGTCCGAAATTTATACTTTTATTAAAATGATATTCAAAATTTAGTTTATTCCATCATAAACATGGAATTTTATCTCACAAAATAGTTTAAATGATTGATTTTAATACGTCGTAATTCATCAGCAAACATATTTCAAAAATTTTTCCAAATAAAGCTTGGCCAAACTCCAAATAAAGCTGATTTATTACATCTTATGAATAATCAATCATTTAAATTATTTCATAAGTTTAAATTTCAATTTTAACCTGCTACTTGCAACAGGCATCAAAATTTACAATTCAAAATTTTGATAAAATAAAACCTGCCGTTAATTCATAATATGTTGACCAATTTTCAACCTTTGAGAGCTAATCATTTAAACTGTTTTCCAAGACCATAGCCACACTTCTACTTACAACAGTATTTATAGAAAGACAAAAATTATATGATAATTTTGAGGATATAAACCCAGACCAAATTTCCGAATTTACTGACCAATTACAACCTATTAAAAGAAGCTATTTAAACTATTTTGTAAAATAAAATTTTATATTTATGTTTGAATAAACTAAATTTCGGGATTTGTTCGTGTATCATTTTGATAATAAGATAAATTTCGGGCTTTTCAGGATTTAAATCCTTAGCAAATAATAATATACAGATCATTTTGACTAATTATTGACCAATTATTTGAACTATTAATCGAGTCAGTATTTACACTATTTTGACGCGCTATAATATTATTAATGAACTTATTAATTCAAAATTATGAAAAAACTACGCCTGACCAAGTTATAAAATTGTGTTATTCAGATTCATTTATATAATGAATCAGAGAATCTGAAGGTTAATTAATTTTTATTTTATGAGTGAATCATATGATTTCAATAAATTTATTAAGAAACTTGAATATGTAGTTTAACCCACAAACGTTCTGAAAAATCTTGAACCTGATACCTTATTTTTGTTTGAAAAAATATATCACTTATTTCCAAGATTTATGATAATCGTTTCAGTATAAAATGTATTCAAATTGACATTGAAGTAAAAAGAAGATTTTAATAATGAAAAATTATAAATATGTTTAAAAATTAAAAAATGTTCTATCTATATAAGTTTTATGTAGATCTATTAAAATAATGATAACTTTAACAAAATAATTAGTCATTTGAATTGGAAGAAAATTAAAATTATCGAAAATCAAGTCACATTATTTTATGATGTAACTTGTAAAATATAAAATAATATAATTAATATAAAGGTACAAATTGAAATTACACAGGCATGTTGTATTGAACAAACAATAATCAATAATATAAAACATGATTCATTGATAATTTATTTATCAGCAATCTTTTGTATTTTTATTCGCTTATGAAATTGAGGTCAAAAATCATTTGGTCATTTATTTTGTATAAATAAGTTGGTAAGAAATTGAATTGTTTTAAGTTTTAGTATTTATTTTTAGCTACTTAATATTATGAAATACTAGCTGAACCGGCAAACGTTGTTTTGCCATATTAATTATTTCTAATCAACATCAACACTTTCTGAATATAATAACATAACATATTTCCAACAGCTCAATATTTAAAAAAGTAAAACTGAGTCAAACCAGAATAAATAATGATATTCATTTATATTTTAATTGCTGTGGAAAAGTTGCTGTGGAAAAGAATGTGGTACATCACTGTCTGTCCAAATTTCTTAGTGTGGTACTCAATGAACTGGCTGTCCACATTTCTTATATCTGTGAATGGAATTTTTCATGTGCACCGCCTGATTTTTTGATTGATTAAAAACTTCCCGAGTAAATTCGTTATGGTTAGTACAACAGTTTTTTTCTCTAAAGAAATTGTGGAAAGTTTGACTGTTTTCATTTCCAAAGCCAGTAAAATTTTCGATGGCGCCAACAAGTTTCAAATTGTCGAATATTCGGTTTTTTGTTATTGTAATAAGATCATCTAATAACAAAAATAAAAACATCAATTAATAGAAAATATAATAACGGACATATAAATAAGTTTTATACGTACCTGACAAGACGGTTTTTCCAATATTTGGTTATAAACCGATCTTTCTATTATAATTCAAATTTTACGGATTTAAATAAAAGTCAATTTTGAAAATTGTCGTAGCAGTAAAATTTGTTGGACTAACTATAATGAAAGTAATCATGGAGATTAAGCTTGCTGTTAATCTTTAAAAATATCAGGCGGTGGATTGTAGACTAAAATATATAATGCCTAAGGCCTAATGACACGCATCATGTTGGAAAACGGATATTGCGACGCAGTTCTCGCGCCCATTATAAGAAAATATATAAATAGTATTCTAAACATACAAGATAACAACCCTGCTACTAGTATGTCAAAAGTACTCACGTTTATTAACGGTTCGCACCGTGGCCAAATTTTATTTGTTATGGTAAATAGTTTATATAAATAACATTTCTGAAATAAATTATTGATAATTTTAAAATGTCTTTATGATTCGAAAACATTAAGTAAAAAAACTAATTGCACTATAAGGAGACAGTGACTTGTGAAACATGCGACGCAAGACACAAAAAACTGTGCTTCTTGCACTGTGCCACGCTTTTGTTTCGCTTGCTGAGACACGTCACTATCTTTTACTATATTATATTAGAGCCTAGTCTAATAATTAGACTATTTAAATATAGAAAATTAAAGAGTATAAAAGAACAATTAAGTTTAAGCATTTTTATTGTTTAATATGTTTTTTTTTTTTTTTTTTGTTTTTTTTTTGGCAACTAATTATGATAAAATCACAAATTGCGTTTTTCGGATAGGGGCTATAATGATACCTCATTCAGTTATTTCAAACTAATATTCAAAAACAATGTACAGAGTTTTGGGAAGAAATAATTTTTTTATTTTTCAATAATTCATTCAAAACTTTTTTTCTTTCATAGCTAAGTAAAAATTGGTTAAATAAAAAATTGACGTTGAATCAAGAAAAAAATTCAGTATTTTTTTCTTCTAATTTTCAGCACAAAAAAACAACAATTTACACTATTAATTGTCAGATTCTGGGCATTGGTTTAGTATGTACTATTTGATCTATTATATATAATAGTATATATATATATATATATATATATATATATATATATATATATATATATATATATATATATATATATATATATATATATATATATATATATATATATATATATATATATATATATATATATATATATAATTGATAGTGTTAATTGTTAATTTTTTTGCAAAAAATTAGAAAATTAAAAAAAAAAATTAAAACTGAATACTATTTCCTGGTGAGTGAAGAATAAATAGTTATTAAAAACAGATACATTACCAATCATGAATACAGAACTTCTTCATGAATTACGCTTGTAGTAGATGAATCTGTTTCCTTTAATTGTTATAGGTATGGATATGCCCTGGATTTACCTGGGGCAGTCGGGGCTAGTGCAAATGATGGGAAAATTTTAGGGATGGAAAACTCGTACAGTGAGAATAGAAATTTTTTCCGTGTTATAGAAAATACTTAAAAAAATCTCCAAATTATACATGAAATTTCTTTTCATTATCAAGAGGTCAAAATTATAAATATTGAAGTTTCATAAACAAAATCGAGAAAAAATTTCGGTAATAAATAATTATTTAATATCAATTCATAATTTTTAATTTCTCGTTATTAAAATTAAAAATTTTCAAAGATTACAATTTATTGATTTCCATCCTATTTGGGTAAAACGGGTTGTTAGCAGATATCGGTGTTTTAGTGTACTAGAACCCATTTCTAAAAGCATGTAAACCCCACATAACTTCTGAACGGATAGATTGATCAAATTGGGGCTTGAAACATTACAGAATATTCTAAAAGGTATCAGCCGATTGCTGAAAGTCTTACTTAAAAATTGTATTACACAGAAAATTTATCCATTTTATGTAAAATTTCGGTAGTCCAGGAGCGGCACTATTGTTAAATCCGGCTCTGGGTTTGGTACGTCAAGAAAAAAATGCATTTTGTACATTTCAATTCCATAAATCTATTTCTAGCAGCAATTAAGTATATGCAAAGTATGCATAAAAAATTTTAACAAAATCAGATCAATGGGTCATGATATACTGGTATTGAAATATTTTAAGTGAAATATTTAGTATCGAATATATTTAATGCAGTTTTTAAATCTGTCGGAGTAGCGTTACCGCAAAATATCTCTTATTCGTTTTTCTATCTGGAACCTTCAAGGAGCAAGTTTTATTTTCTTAATTAACATTCAACCGTTGATTTTATCCACTTTACTCTTACGTAAAATTTTATGAGAATTTGCTTATGATTTTAAATTGTATTGCTAAAACACTAAACACTACAAAGTGTCGCCATATTTGTAAAATACACACAATTAATGATCCTAACGAATAATAATAGCTGATAAACCTTGATGATATCTTATCTATATTCCAATTCTTAATTTACTTACTTCAAATTTGGAAACGTATAAAGACCGGAGATGATAAAGCATAAAATTAAATAAGAACAATAAATATTGTATGAATCAAGAATAAATTCTATGATGGGAACAAACAGTTTAAGAGAAAGCCTAATTAATTTAAATTAAATGTTAAATTTAAAAAGTTGTTTATTGAAAAATTTCTTCAACAAACACGCGTTCTTTCATATTTATGAATAGTGTACACTTCCTGTACTTCTATGAAATATTTTCACCTGAACTTGAAATAGCTACTTCAATGATATTTTTGATCATTAATCACTTCCCAAATGAATAAATTATATTCCGAACTGAGATAGGTCTTAATTTACCAAATAATCAGTGAATTTGATTCATCAAGATTTTTCGTTTTCTTGTTTACAAAAATTACTTACTTCCTAAATTGGAACTCATTCGATTTCACAATTGAAGATAAGTTAAAATCAACAGGCATCATCAAATCAAGAGTCATCCTTTAATTTTTCCCATTTCTATGTTAAATACAGAAAATTATTTAGTAGACATATTCTTCTTCCTTCTTGATATAAGCTCTCGTGTAAAAATTGTTTTCCGATATAGATATGATTTATTTAATATGCAGAACTGGTTAGATAAAATTAAAAGACAAAAAATTCAAAGTTTGGAGCTTTAACTTGTGGATTTCTATGGAAGAAGTTCCATATAAAGTTCAAGCGAGAGTGACGAGTACCTCATTTTCTATGAACGACCCTTATTGCCAATTTAGTAACCGTCAAACTTACTTACATGTTTAGACAATGTTAAAAAATCGAATATTTTTTTCTAAGAAAACATTTAGGGGATTGGAATTGAAAATAAACTCAGACCAAAGCAATATTAATAAAAATTCTAAAACGCAGTAAGGGGGATTTTAATTCGGTTTTTTACGTTAGATTCATGAGAATCTCTTTAGAAACCTTGTAGCCAAGTCTACATCAGAAGTGGTTTTTGAAATAGACAATTATTATAAAGTTAGTTACTCGGGAATTTTTTGGTATCGCATCACACGAATATGTTGGCGAGATCCTGTGGAGTACCTGGTGCCCGCAGTGGGTGTTTTAACGTCTTCCCATGGAATATTATGAAATTTTATAATATAATTGGCCTAAACTCTATTTACGGAGGTTATCGATATCGCTGAACATGAATACGAAATCGGCAGAAACCTACGGACTACTTGGTGTCTGCAGTAGGTGTTCTAAACGTCTTCTTCTGGAGTATTATAATTTATCAAACAATTGGCCCAAACTAGTTACAGAGATATGTAAAGTTGAAGATGTTATAAATCTTCAACTTTACATATCTCTGTAACAATTGAATTTCATACAAAATAAAGTTTTGGTAGTTGAGTATTATCAAAATAATGCACTAAATAGTAAACCATAGTTTTAAATAAAAAATAAATTATTACCTTTTGACCAATTACCTTTCGAATCAGCGCCAGCCGTTCAATTTTAAAGTTAGAGATGATAAGTGCCGATTTCGAACGGTAGTTTAGCATAAACAAATTTCTTATATTTTTAATTTTAAGTTATTTTTTAATACTAAGGGGTATTTAAATCAAGTCGGTTTTATTTTTTTGCAAAAAAACATTTGTTTCTATGTATTCCAAATTAAAAATAAACCTAAATACATTATTTAATTTAAAAAATTAATTTTTTTGAATAATCGCTATAATACATTAATTATTAATTAATTGTTGAATAGCTGGAGATATATTTTTTATACTAAAGTCTTTTACTTTAATTTAATTTAGAAATTTATGAAGTTACTGATTAATTTTTACATAAATCATAATCATTAATCTCACACAAATTTTAATTAACAATAGACGCATAATTTTGAACGATTATAATAAAATGTTATTCTGTGAAAGTTTGTAATTCCAAAAATTTATTACCATTTAATTGTACCTAATTTTAATATTTAGTATTGTCTTCGACGTTTTTAAAACTTTTAAAACGCAATTTCGAAATTCGCTATACTTTATAAGGACTTTAACGTAGTCGAATATTAAGGCCAGTCTGTGTATCAAATCATAATTTTTTGCAAAAATACTTTTCTATATTGAAGAGGATAATCCAAAATTTTAATCGTGTTGCAAGTACATTGAGTTATATTCCAAGATAAGAGATAAAGTGGTACTTTTGAGAATAAAAATTACTTGGAAAAAATTTATAAATTTTTGCAATTACTAAAAAATGCCATCAAGGTTGATTTTAATTGTAAAAAATGATGATAAATTTGAGTGAATGATGTAGAAAATTAAATTAAATATAATAAACCGTTAAATATAATGAACATTTTTGTTTTATTATTCGCAATTTCTTTTTAAAATCCGGAAATAAGTCACTGTCATATTTCTAATATATATTGTTAACAATTTTTTCCTACTATTGGCATATTATTGTTGTATCTGTTAGATTCCATTGATTGTCCTAATTTATGTTGTTCCTGTTGAAATAAATTTATATATAATAATTGATTAAATTAGTCATTCGGTAAACATAAACTGTTTAACCTTTATGATAAAAGACTAGTTGCTGCCACCAAAAAAAAAAATAAATAATAATAATAATAATAATAATAATAATAATAATATTTATAAATTTTTTATTATTTTTAAATCACGCCAATCACTTTTAAAAGCCAATGATGCTGAGAAGGCACAATCATTAGTTTTATTGCCCAGAAGCATATCGTATCAGTTAATAATACCCATCTAAAAATTTTTATAAAACTTAACTATGATTAGTGTAACAAACTTTTCCCTCTGTGAGTATTCTGAAATGTGGAGTGTTGCTTAAATGTGGAGTGGGGCTCGTTTAATTTTCGATTACGCCCACAAATACAAAAACCATTTTGTATGACAAAACATAATACCCTTTGTCCGACAAATTCAAAATTTCTATTTTTCACAACTTTCAGGTTATCTACTATTTTCGTAGCTCGTTAAATTTTCGATAATGCCCAGAAATGCAAAAACAATTTTGTATGACAAAACACAATGTCCTATGTCCGACGAATTCAAAATTTATATTTTTCACAACTTTTAGATGTCTCATGTCTAACAACCAGAAAGTTGTGTAAAATATAAATTTTGAATTCGTCGGACAAAGGCCATTGTGTTTTGTCATACAAAATTGTTTTTGCATTTATGGGCGTAATCTAACGTTTAACGATATTATCGATTTTAAATTATCGACAAAAGATCTACTTACAATTGTTGTTAAATTAGAAAAAACTACTTGTAGAACTTGCTTTATACATTTTGTTTGCCTGCCCCGAGGACGCCAAGTTCAAAACTTGTATTATGTTCTTAAATTAGAACAATTTAGGTAAATTTGGAAAAACCAGGAATCCCGTATTGTATTACTTATACTGTTGAGAATTTGAATTTTATTTCAAGTTTCTCACTTCAAATCTATAAGTTTCACCCAATTAAAGACTAAATTTCCAAAAGTATTCACATTTTCAATTATATGTATTAAATATTTGTACAAAATTTCAAGTAAGTATATACCCTTTCTTGGTGGTCACTTTACGCCTTATAAAAACTTTTCTTAAAAATTTCAACGTAGCGGTTTCGGCTACGGGTTTTGATACTCCAGTCAGTCAGTTTTTCCTTTTATAAATATAGATTTGAAATAGGTATAAACTATTTACGTGGATGAACAAATTATATTGCCTTTATTGTTTGAGAAATAGGAAGGGCCATTTATAAATTTCAATAACATGATGAACATAATTGAAAGAAGTTGGCTTTAAAAATATTACATTTAACATCAGAGGAGTAGCATACCAAATGGGCTTTATATAAAAATTTTTCTTAGTGTTAATTAATATAAGCCTTCGGTTGCTTTTTTTATACTTCTTTCAGCTGTTAAAGTTTTAACCAGAATAGAAAGCATGTTATAATTAATTTCGGCAAAATTATATTAATCATACGGTCTTACAATGCAAAGTGTTAAATAAAAATTTTAATTTGTCTCTTTTCAACAAAATTGTTATGTTGATAGTATGGATAAATGTTACTTCATTTCATGTGCCATTAATTATTTACTAATTTATATTGACTATTACAAATGATATGTTTGACATAAAAATGTATATTATAATTGAGCATTTTATTTCAAAAGTCAATAAATTTTATTAATCATATTAATCAAATTGTCAGTATTCATACTAACATAATGTCTAACAAATGTAATAGAGGACTTCATCACAGTATATCAAGGAGCCTAAAAACAAAGAGTGGGCTCATGTATAGTATTTATTTTTAATTTATTAGATAGACTAGTCAATAACGGATTTCCGCTTAAGATCGTGAGTCCAGGGCCTTTTTTCAACTCTTTAAATTTTAGAACACAATAAAGCTAAGAAAACTTGAAAATTAAAGTTTTGTTGTGAATATCCGAATATTTCATTACTAATTAAAAAATAAGTAATCGAATTCAACAAAATTTTACTGAACATCGCTTGTTATAATTTTATGATAAGTTACTAAACTTGACTAATTATTTGATTTTAAAAAACTAAAACTTAATATTGAAAAATCTAAATATCACTTTCGTATTGTGGCGTTACGCTATTCAAAAGGCTGCTAGTTGTGAAACACAGGGTATATGAATGTGGCCACAAATCCAATGACATCATCTTCTCGCCGGAGCATCGGAGATAACAACTTTTCTTTAACATCATTTATTAACACCTCCAGTCTCTCGGAAGCAAGTAATATAATAATAATTGTACAATAGTAAACAATTCCATTTTGTACCACATCAAAATTTTCTAAACTATCGACATATGATTGAATTTTGTTAATTGAATAAATAAACGCGAGCCATTTGGTTGTATTGTATTCGGCAAAGATGGAACCAACTGGATCCTGTTATCAAACTATTCCAGATTGATGAGATCATTTTTTGTCGGACATCCTGGTGTGTTCGGTATGGATGATGGTTGATGTATTTTTTTAATCGTATTTAACTGGATTGGTACCGTGCGGTTCAATGCTGAGATTTTCATCACGTGGCTTATCTGAATACTAGACCATGTACATTACATGCCTGACATAAACATCTTATCTGAGTAATATACAATTCAACGGCTATCACTGGTTTGCTGATCTGCTGGGGTGGTTGTGTGCGGTGCAGGTCGACCGATTGCGGTACACGAACATTAAGGTGATATCATTTGAATATCTCGATACATTACTGTAATATAACATTATGATTAGAATAACAACCCGTCAGTTGTTCTGAATGTGGGGTGACTCCACAAACAAGTTAATACCTGGAAATCTGTATTATTCAATCGAATATCAACACTATTGAAACGACATTTAATTACAGAAGAAAGCACGTATCTAATTTGGTTATATTCGACTACGCTATTTAAATTAATGTCTTTTCACTCACCAGAAATACTGATACAAACACCAGACATTACACAAATTAATTGTTTAGAAGCCCATTACGACGACAAAACACCTCCTACGTTTCCTACATATATTAGAGACCTCTATATAGACGCAATACCCTTCAGAGGATTGCGAGAAAACGCGACTCAGTTTATTTAAGAACTGAATTCCCTTGCGCCAAATTATTGACTATGTTTTCGTGGTGTATAGGGAATGGTGAATTTTTCTATCAAATTCACCATCTTTAAGTTCATTTCGTGGCGATGTTAATCAAGAAAAGAAAACGTGAATTGCTAACCTTCCAACTTTCATAATCGTAAATTCCTTTGGATAGACATCACTCTTTTTGGATAATGATGTGGATCACCGTCTCTTCGTACTTTGGAGATACGTTACAATGTAACAAAAAGATTATATTAAATACAAAGTTGAAAGCGCTGTAAAAGACGTACCACCTTAGCCACTTTAGCCTGAAATTTAGTTTAGAATTTGAAACTCATTTAAAAAGATTCGCAAATGTTTAAAACAAGTTCCACAACTGTATTTTTTCCAAACTTTTATTTAGTTACCTGACAAGGTGCCTGCGAGTATTTAAATCTTGCAAGTTAATATGCAAATCGGGTGACAATATTATCACTTAGTTTAATGCAAAAACAAATTAAGATAACTAACTGAGTTAATTGTTTAGAGATTCGACATATGATTTAATATGAATGTTTAAAGTCTTTTTTATCATTAGCATTCATAAAATAATTTGAATATCCAATCTATAAAGTATAAATACATATATAAAAATCATATTTATTAAAATATATGTGTTTATAACCGAAATTTGAACTCATATTCTAAACATCGAAATAAAACATTCATCAAAAAATGTATCAAACAAAAGATGGTTCAAAAGTTTTATCAGGAATCTATTTTATTTATTCACGAGCTTAAACTCTAAAACTCCCTTACTACGATCAAAATTCGCAACAAATATTTCTACTCGATATCTGTTTTTATTATTGAGATATCTTGACAGGCGGATGGACAATCGGAAATAAACTAATTAGATGATTTTATTAAAACTTTGTATGGTTAATATTTTTTAGCATTCCAAACTTATAACTAAAATTAATATAGTCTGACATTTGTAATATAAATAAGTAATATAATAAGTCGAGTATAATAATATAATATCATTTTAAAACTCAATTGATTTAACTTTCTGCGCTTTCACCATATTTTGATAGTAAATACGTCTTTTATTCTTTACGACCCTTTATTTTTTATAAAATAGTTTGTAATTTGTATTGTTTTAGACCAAATATCGCTCTGAAAATCACTAGTTCATATTTTAACATCTAATTTAAACCGCTTATATTGTTCTTTTAATTGCATTAAGTTTGTATGTTTTTCTTTTTTAAAATTAGCATGCAATTGATTTAAACGATTATATATATTTTAGGTCAAATTTAATAAAATATATAAAATTTTCGGACTTTTCGTTAGTTTAACTTACGCATATATTTGTCAACATGATCACAAATGAATTACTCAATTTTTTGTACGTGTTTGTCAGTAGTAAAAACTTTGTTAATAAACCTTGTTACAATAAAATTACATAGATAACTTGCTAATCAATTACAATTTTTATTTGTGTACGCTCTTCACATTCAAGGACGAATAGTCAAGTTTATTTTTATATAGTCTATTATATTTAAAGCATTGCTTGATTGGCTGCGAACTCATAAAGTATGTAATTAACCCAACGAAGTGGATTTAGAATAAATAGATTATAAATGATTTTGCATTTTGTTTTTCTTTACATATGTACGGATATATGCATGTATGTATCTCATCTATCTATCAACCTACCTATGTTGGTTCAGCTGTAACTTTTGAACAAGTATTTTGAATTTTATGAAATTTACTAAACATAACATTTTCAAAAATTGAAATCTCAAACATAGTGATGTAATATAATATATTAATCTATTTTTATGGGAAGATATACTGAGTGAGATCTATCGCCCAAAGAAGCTACTAGGTATTTACTATTATGAATACAAACTAATTTTTTGTTCATAATAGTAAATAATAAAAGAAACAAACAAATCAAAATGTTTTTGTATACAATAGAAAACTGTTGTGGGATTGTAGGGATATGTATTGAGTTGAAGTTAGCTGTGGAATATGTTGTGGTATTACAGGATATGAATTGAGTTAAAGTGAGCGATGCAATGAGGAAAGGGATAGTGGTTGGATGAGGTGATAAAAAATGGAGACTGATGTGTGGTTAGTTTTTAATATATGACGTTTGAAGAATTAAATTGATTTTATTTTTGTGTAATTTACGTTCATTAAATCACAACAACACAAAAATAAAAATAATATTATCACAGATAAATATATCCTATTAACTAATACTCTTCATTGGTATCGTTTTGTCTGATACAATCGTAGCATGTAAGTTCATTGCAGGCAAACTAAGTTCCAAATGATATTAATAGCAGTAGTGAAGGAGTTGTCATATGCGTTTTATTAATCTTTTCATCGCAAAAATTAATTTTTGTGTCGATGCTGAGTTTCGAACCCGTAATTTCAGATAACTGTGTAAATTGCAGTTAGCTGCACAGACAACTAACCTTCCGAGGCTATAATAGTATCTGTTAACAATCTTGAAATTATAGCAACCTGCCGTAGGAACACTTGTCAAGCCATCAAACAAAATATTGACCTTGTTTATGGAATTATCTTTCAAAACAAGTGAAATTTACAAAATTTAAGAAACCTCACTATAAGACACTGTTAAAAGTACAGTGATATATTAATAGGTTTAGTAACCCTGGAATTTTATTTTTTGATTTGAATTTTTTAAATAGCATTTGGCTTAATATAAATATATCTTAAGTTTTTCTTACATGGCGTTGGAATGTATGTACTAAAACTATACCCAAACATTTGATAATATGAAAAAATATTTAAAACAAAAGTTGTTTGTATTAATAAAAACATATTTTGTAATCACAGTTTGAACATATCCCTCACCGTATAGAAGTTGTTTGTACTTTTAAAATGAAGGCAAGGCGGGCATGGACGTAAAAAAAAATATTTATCATAGTTAACAACGCTCTGAAATTCAACTTTCAAGAAAGACACCTTTCAAACAAAAGAATATTTGGCTTAAACTTTTTCATTTGCTTAAGACCGGCATGGGAAACTA